>CM035440.1:44596158-44606158 GCA_020310875.1 Ceratopteris richardii
TGTAAGTATGCATGGATGTACGCATATGCATATGCATTATGTATGCATGTATGTGTATGTGTGTGCATGTCTCCCTATGTGTATGTATGCATATATGTGTGTGTATGTGTGTGTGTATGTATGTGTGTGTGTGTATGTGTCTGTGTATGTGTGTATGTGTCTATGTGTGTGTATATGTATGTGTATTTGTGTGTGCATGTGTATGCATTATGTGTGCATGTGTGTATGCAACATTATTTGTGTATGTGTGTATATGTGTGTGTATTTGTGTGTATGTGTGTGTGTGTTTATGTGTATGTGTGTGTGTCTATGTGTGTATATGTGTGTGTATGCATATGTATGTGTGTGTAAGTGTGTGTGTGTGTGCACATATCTTGCTTCAAGTACATGCGTCTCTCTCTCTCTCTCTCGCGGGCTCTCTCTCTGTCTCTCTTGGTCTCTTCTTGCTCTTGCGTCCAAATCCCGACACAAATGTGCCGGGAGAAATCGATTTTTTTTTTACATTGTAGAGCGTCGCATATGCGATGCTCTTCAGTTTGCCAACGTCGCTAAGCATGTCGCTAGTCAGCGATGGTATTTGTGATGCTCTAATTTAGCGTCGCATATCACTTATGCGACGAATGTTGAAAAAAAAAAATAAAAAATTGTACCATCGCTTATGCGACGAGAGTGTCGCATAAGAGACGGTACCCATTTTTTTTTCAATTCGGGGGCGTCGCTACACCCCCTATTTCTTGTAGTGATGATTGATTGCCAAAAGAAACAAAGTGGGTAGGATGTTCACCTCAAATGTGGAAATTCCTGAAATGAATGCAGTCATGTTTGTAAAAGATGCAGGAGTCATTGCTGATATAGAGATTTTGCATAAACGAATTGGATATGCAAACTTGTAGAGGCTTAAGTAGATGCAGTCAAAGGAGATTATCAATGGAATACCAAATTTCAAAGTTGCAGAAATGCAAAATGTATATGCAACATGTCAATTTGGTAAACATTCAAGAGCATCATTTTTCGCATGGCAAGCATGTTAGTAAGGATGTGCTAGAAATAGTACACTTAGATGTTTGGTGTCCTCCAAAGACCACATCTATGGGTAGCTGTAGGTTTTATGTTACTTTCATTGATGAATGACCATACACAAAAAGTATGGGTATATTTCATGAAAGAGAAGAGAGAGGTGTTCACTCACTTCCAAAATCTTAAGGCTATGGTGGAAAATCAGATAGCAAAATGTTTCAAACAATCTACCTATGTCTGAAATTGCCTTCTTGTAGAGTCGACTTTGACACCTGCAACTTCTAACACATGATTCTCCCAACCCATTCAAGCAAATGATTTTAGCCATAGATGGCTTACCTTCCAATTTAGATTTTGACTCCTCATTTGTGTAAAACTTTACACTGTGCACTGAGAACTGACCATTTTTTTTACCATCGGGATTGTGCCTATTTCAGAAGACACTCAACACTTTCTCACATATAGATGTTCCTACACAAAATTCTCTCAGCCTATTTGCAATTGGACTCTCAAACTTTAACCATAGATAATTAACTGTGGACTTAGATGTGTACAAAAGGATTTCTGATAAAATCAAACACAGAAGGAGAACTAGAGAAAAGATCAACGTGCAATTCTCTGAACATTCTTTCTATTCAACTCTTCATACATCTGATGGATGATACATACAATACTCATCATCTATTCATCTATATTTCATCTCTGTCTCATAATACGACTATCTAAAAGTATATATATATACATATGAGTATTGAAGCATCATTACTTCAAGTATTTCGAAGTATTTACAAAACTAATGTACATATGTTGAGAGAATTTTTCTTCCTGAACCTTCACTTCTCTTCATGAAGTTGAACTTCAATCTTCTCTTCATATCTTTATTTCTAGGCTTCATATAATCACCAATTGTTGATTGTCCTGCTCCAACAGCTCCCCCTCAATCATCAATTGTGATTACCTGCATCTTCTTTATTCCTGCCATATCTTTAAACCTCTCCAACTTTGTCCCATCCAAGATTTTTTTCATCATATCTGCAAGTTGATCTTTTGTAGGAGTATGCATAACTTCTATTTCTTTATCAACAACCTTCTCTCTCAAAAAATGATACTGAATCTCAATATGTTTAGTTCTAGCATGGAATATAGGATTTGCTGCCAAATATAAAGAACTCATCTTGTCTCCACAAATGATAGGAGTACTCTGAACAATATCAAAACTCTTCATAAGAGTTTTTAACCATATTACTTCCTTTGCAGCTTCTACCATGCCTTTGTATTCTGCTTCTATAGATGACAAAGAAAATGTATGTTGCTTCTTAGAGCACCAAGAAATTAGCTTGTCTCCCACATAACACAAATATCCATGTGTTGATCTTCTATCATCAGAATTACCTGCCCAATCTGCATCACTGTATATCTTGACTTTTGTACTGAAGTAAATCCATAATACAGACCTTCTTTAAGTGTGCCCCTGATGTACCTAAGTACTCTTTGTCCTACAATCCAATGTTCCTTTCTAGGACAATCCATGAATTGAGATAGAACTCCAACTGCATATGATAAGTCAGGTCTTGTTAATGTAGCATAAATCAGGCTACCCACCAAACTCTGATAGAGCTTCATATCTTTGAATTCTTCTCCTCCATATCTACTCAATCTATGCTTCACTTCCATTGGAGTTGGTGCTATCCTGCAATCTTCCATTTTAAATTTGGTTAGCAAATTTTTCAAATACCTTTCTTGAGTTACATATACTCCATGTTGAGTATATGAAATCTCCATTCCCAAAAAAAATGACAAATTTCCCAAATCACTGATTTTGAATTCTTTCTCCATCTGCTTCTTAATCATGTGTATACCTTTGTCATGTGTTCCTGTAAGTATTATGTCATCAACATAAATACAAACATAAATAAATCCATCCTCACTTGCTTTGACTAGCAAGCTACTATCTGCCTTTGATGCTTGAAATCAAAGTTCCTTTAAGAACTTTACAAGCCTATAACTCCATGCCCTTGGGGCCTGCTTCAACCCATACAAAGCTCTCTTGAGCTTACACACATAATTTGGATACACTTGATCTTTGAAACCATCTCGTTGTTCCATGTAGACTTCATCTGGAATATAACCATTCAAAAATGCATTCTGTACATCTAATTGAGATAATTTCCAACCTTTGCAAGGAGCAATTGCTATGGGAGTCCTTATGGTTGTCATCTTTGCAACAGGACTATAAGTTTCATCATAATCCACACCATATGTCTGTGCATATCCCTTTACAACAAGCCTACATTTGTACCTAGATACACTTCCATCTGCAAACCTTTTTGTTTTGTAGACCCATTTACATCCAATGATCTTCTGAACATTTGATTTAGGAACCAAATCCCAAGTCTCATTTTTCCATCAATGCACCATATTCCTCCTGCATAGCTTTTTCCCAATTCTTCTTCTCTTTGGCTTCATCATATGTGGATGGATCTTCATCTGCTTTTAACATGTAAGCATAATCTTTAGTAGTCAAGAATGAAGTATCATAGCTATACCTTGTAGGTTGCCATTTGTGCCTAGATGACCTTCTGAGTTCTCCACTTCTTGAGTTTCTGGTTCATCACATTCTGGATCAAACCTTGGCACTTCTTCAACTTCAACATGTACTTCATTGTTCTCCTCTTCATCAAATATCTGAACCCTTGATTTACCTTTCTTTTGATTCACAACTTCTTCAACATCTGCATGAACATTAAGTGTACCTGCATACCAAGTACCTTGCTCAGGAATTGCTTTGTGGAAGGACTCCACAACCTATAACCCATCTTCTTGTCATCATAACCAATGAATACACACTTCTCTACTTTAGGTTCCAATTTATGCCTCAATTGTGATGGCACATATGCATATGCCAAGCATCCAAATATTTTACAATGATCCAAGGTAGGTCTCTTACCCCACCAAGCTTCATATGGTGTCATACCTTGCAAAGCTTTACATGCTAACCTATTGACCAAATATGTGGCTGTGTTTACAGCCTCAGCCCACAAATAATTAGGATAATTCTTCTCCTTCATCATGGATCTTGCAAACTCAACAAGAGTTCTATTTCTTCTTTCTGCTACCCCATTTTGTTGAGGAGAGTACCTGCAAGTATCCTCTCTCTTTATACCTGCATTCCACAAATAATCACTGAACTCATTAGAGAAATACTCTCCCCCTCCATCTGACCTTAACCTCTCCAATTTTTGACCTGTAATTCTTTTTGCATATGCATGATAGTGTTTAAATGTATTAAACACTTCTGACTTGTCTTTGATCACATAGATTGTGATCCACTTGGTAGCATCATCAACATATATGATAGAACATCTTGAACCATTTATACTGAAATCCTTTGAAGGACCCCACACATCTGTATGTACCAATTCAAGTCTTTCTGAATACATAAAACCATGCTTATTATATGATTGCTTATGAGCCTTACCTAACTGACATGCTTCACATCTGTATGTCATGTGTTGACCTGCAACATTAGGCAATCCAAGCACTGAACCATTGTTAACCATTTCTTTGATACCTCTTTCATTAAAGTGTCCAAGTCTTTTATGCCAAAGATCCAATTCATACACCTTTTGCTCTCCATATGTAAACATAGCATGTCCAATGTTACCTTGTATCTTTAATGTGAAGAGCCTTCCTTCCTTTTTTCCTATAACAATTTGTTTATACCCTTGACTAGGATCTTCAACATAAACTCCATCATTAGTGAACCTTACCTCATATCCTTTTTCCACAATTTGTCCTACACTGATCAAGTTCTTTGGAATTGTAGGAACATAAAGAACCTTACTCAGGAGAGTACTTCCATCTTTGGCTTTAACTGAACCAATTGACTTTACCTTGTGCTTTGTATTATCACCTGTTTGAACTATGTGATTGATTGCCTTATGATCTAGATCAGTCATCAAAGCAATGTCTCCACTCAGATGATTGCTACATCATGAGTCAATATAAAATACTCTCATGTCTTCATGTGAGGCTTCACATGTTGCATTCATAATAAGAGTTGAATCTTCTTTCTGATCTGATGCATAATTATAGTAGGTGTTATTATAAGATTGATTTTGGAAGTTTCTTCCTCCACTTCTTCCAAAAGAATCCCTACCACCTCTACCTCTTAAGTTTCCTCTCTGATATCTGCCACCTCTTCCTCTTTGACTAAAATTCTGATTAAAATTACCATTGCTTTGATTATTATGCCAACAATCATGAGATGGATGATTGGTCTTACCACATATCCAACAAGCTCTGACATTATCTTTGTTATTTGTCCCTCTTCCTCTACTTTTGCCACTTCCTCTTCCTCTTAGGAAGTTTGCTTGACTTGGAGTACCTTCATCTTCAACTGATTGTTGCTTTCCTTTGCTAGCTTTCTTCTTGTCTTTAGAATACATTACATGACCTGCACTCTTATCAACATCTCCTTTGATATCATTCTCAAAAGTTAGCATATGTCCTAAGAATTGATTCAAATCAGGAGTGAAATGATCTAATGAAAGTTCTGTAGACAAAATAAAAGGCTTCCACTTCTCATCTCCTCTTAGCTCTATGAGAATTTGTCTTACCAACTTATCTTCTTCAATATCTTCATCAACTGCACCTAAAGAATTAGCAATGTCTTTCATCTTTGTCACATAATCAGATATTGATTGTTAAGCCTTCTTCTTAAATGTAGTAAACTCTGCCCATAATGAAGCTTTCCTTGATTTGGTTGTATTTTGAAAATGATCTTCCAAAGCATTCCATATGTCACTTGCACTTTCAAGTCCTTTGATATGAGGAAGCAAATAATCATTTACTGTCATGTAGATTATGCTCCTTGCTTGAGCATCCTTCTTCATCCAAATCTTTTTATCTGCAAGCTCTTCCCTAGTTGGAACACTAGGATCTTTAAACTCTGGCTTTTCTTCCTCTCCTGTGATGTATCCCATCAGATCTTTGCTCATAAGATGAGCTTCCATTCTCATAGACCAATCTGGATAGTTCTCTCTATCCAACTTCTCAATTTGGAGACTATCTCCCATCCTTTCTTCACCTGTACTATCAAATCTTTAATCCTTATAAAGAATGAATGTACCTTAGCTTCGAATGTTGCTCCTTCTGATCCTTTTGATAGCCTTTATGTGTCTTCCTTTAGTCTTTCTTCCACACTTTATCCTTTTGAACCTTGAAGGTGTGAAATTTGTATATCTGCAGCAGTCGGGGTCTTCCTTTCCTCAATTTTGATACTTCCTACTCTGATACCATGATGGAGAGTGTAATCTCCAAAAGAACAAGCTATCCTTGATGTTAGACCACCTCTATATCAAGAATAACTTTAAACTCCAACCAATTTTGGAAGACAAGTACCAAACTATCAAGAATTTAGCTAACTCTCAAGAAAGTCATTTCACAGAAAAGTTTGCTACACATTATTGACTCATTGATTGATCATCTGTGTAAAGTTTCTGATGAAACTTTGTAGAATATGGCCCCTAGAGTTTGCGCACCTCCTCCAAGTTAAAACACTTCAAAAGCTTAAGTAGATTATGAGAAATGTTTCAAACAATCTACCTATGTCTGAAACTACCTTCTTGTAGAGTCGACTTTGACACCTGCAACTTCTAACACATGGTTCTCCCAAATTAGAACCCATTTAAGCAAATGCTTTTAGCCATAGATGGTTTACCTTCCAACTTAGATTTTGACTCCTCATTTGTGTAAAACGTTACATTGTGCACTGCAAATTGACCATTTCTTTGACCATCGGGATTGCGCCTGTTTCAGAAGACACTCAACACTTTCTCACATATAGATGTTCCTACACAAAATTCACTCAGCCTATTTGCAATTAGACTCTCAAACTTTAACCATAGATAGATTAACTATGGACTGAGATATGTGCAAAAGGATTTCTGATAAAATCAAACATAGAAGGTGAACTAGAGAAAAGATCGACGTGCAATTCTCACAATATTCTTTCTATTCAACTCTTCATACATCTGATGGATGATACATACAATACTCATCATCTATTCATCTATATTTCATCTCATAATACAACTATCTACAAGTATATATATATATATATATATATATATATATATATATATATATATATATATATATATATATATACATATGAGAATTGATTTGTCATTACTCCAAGTATTTTGAAGTATTTACAAAACTAATGTACATATGTTGAGAGAATTTTTCTTCTTGAACCTTCACTTCTCTTCATGAAGTTGAACTTCAATCTTTTCTTCATATCTTTATTTCTAGGCTTCATATAATCACCAATTGTTGATTGTCCTACTCAAACAATTATGCGCAATTGTCACTAGTGTAAGTGATTCTGTGCTTACTTTAGATCAACATACTACTAAAGCACATGAGGCTTGGGGCATATTGGCTCGTCAATATGAGGCAAAGAACCACACTAGGATACAGAATTTAGAAAATTAGTGGACAAATGAAAAGCATTCTGATTCTGAAAAGGCTGAAGGTTTTATCAAATGGATAAAACATCTTCAAGATCAATTGGCTACAGTTGGTGTTGTTATAACAGCAGAAGAGCTGGCTCGAAGATGTGTACGTGTTCTTCCAGTAAAGTATGATGGATTAGTAACAACCCTTAACACTCAGGTAAGACCAAATCCCCTTACATTTGAAGAGTTTTGTGCTATGCTTTTAGAAGAAGAGATGTGGTTGAAGAATCGGCAAAGTACAAGTGATGCTGCATTCTCAGCAAATGCAAAAGGTAAAGGCTCTTCTGATGGATCAAAGATGAAGCCAAAGAAGAAAAATTTCACAAGAAGTTGCTTCTATTGTGAAAGAAAGGCCATGCCATCAAGGATTGCAAAAAGAAGCAAGCTGATCAACAGAATGGGACTGTAAATTCATCATGGAAGAACAAAGAGTCTGCAAACAACACAGAGCTGGAACTATGGGTAGCTATTGAAGAGGTATGCTCATCTGCTCAAGCTCGTGTTGATGAACCATCGATTTTAGATAGTGGAGCTTCTCGCCATATGACCAGTAAAAAGGATTGGTATAGTTCCCAAGTGCCTCTACAAGAATCCATCAATGTAGTGGTGGGAAATGACTCCAAGTGTCTCACCGAAGGAACTAGAACCATCTCTTTTATCAATTCTCCAAGTGTTGAGAAAAAATTATCCGATGTTCTCTATGTACCTACACTTAAAAGAAATTTTTTGTTAGTTTTTACAATAACAGATCGTGGACTCAAAGTTCACTTCAATAAGAGTGGTGCAAAAATCATGGATTCATTAGGTAATGTAGTAGGTAAAGGCATAAGACGTGATAACCTATATGATTTAAGTGCCTTAACTGCTACAGAAGATAAAGATGTAAGTAGGTTATGGCACCAATGATTTGGGCATCTTGGATTTGCAGTTTTGAAGGAGATGCAAAGAACAGGGATGGTTGCTCATTTGCCTGCATTTTCAGAGTTACAGGAACCTTGTGAAGCTTGTATGATGGGCAAGCAACAACAAAAGGCATTTCCAAGAGAGACCAGCAATCGATCTCAAGCTCCTCTAGAGTTGGTACATTCTGATCTCTGCGGTAAAATGTCTACACCTGCTTTAGGAGGACCTTTCTACTTTTTGCTGTTAGTCGATGATTATAATAGAAAGACATGGGTTTATTTCATTCGAGAGAAGGCTATGCTTTTGAAAAATTTAAAACGTGGCATAAGTATGTGGAAAATGAATCAGGGAGGAAACTGAAGAAATTGAGAACAGATAGAGGAGGTGAATTCTTGTCTACTGAATTCAATAATTACTATAAGGAGCATGGTGTGAAAATGACAACTTACCACATCTCATACACCTCAACAAAATGGTGTTGTTGAGTGCAGGAACATGACAGTAGTTGAAATGGCTCATTGTATGTTAAAGGATCAAGACATGCCTGATTCATTCTAGGCAGATGCAGTCAATATTATAGCAATCTACATTCTCAATCGAAGATACACAAAAGCATTGAAGGGGATGACCTCAAGAAGCATATTCTGGTAAAAAGCCTTCAGTTTTGCATTTTAGAATTTTTGGTTGTTTTTGTTATGCACATATTCTTGATTCAACAAGATCAAAGTTGGATTCAAAAAGAAAAAAGTGTGTCTTCCTAGGATATATTGAAGAGTCTAAAAAATATAGGTTGTGGGATCCTGAGGCATGGAAGATTTCTGTCAGCCCAAGAAGGTAGTCCCTTGGAGAGAGCTATATATAGAGGTATTTTTTTGGGAGGAGAGTCATCTCTCTAGCATATGTTGGTCATAATCCATAGTTTCTTACACATACATACACATATACATATAAAAACACACACACACATACACATATACACATTCACACACGCACATGTACCTACACACACATACACATACACAAACACATACAATCACATACCCACATACATATAGGCATATACACACACATACATGCATATGCACACACATACATGCATACACATACACATACACATGCATATACACATACACATACACATACACATACACATACACATACACATACACATACACATACACATACACATACACATACACATACACATACACATACACATACACATACACATACACATACACATACACATACACATACACATATTCCTCTTGGGCATTTTCATACTTACTTGAACACCCAAGGTGATCACATGCATCTATACTTTTTCCACATATTCACATACACACACATACATAAAAAAGAATGCATACACACATACACATGCATACACACAAACATACATACACATGCATACAAACACAGGCATACACACATCCAAAATTATACACATAAACACACACACACACACACACACACACACACACATATATATATATATATATATATATATATATATATATATATATATATATATATATATATATATATATATATAT